>JACTAT010000045.1:2182056-2202344 GCA_014526335.1 Chrysaora quinquecirrha | reverse complement strand
AACAAACTTCAACATGCAAAACATAAGAACGAAGAACAATTTCCTAACACAAGAAAGAGAATAAGCTTGGTTGTTTGACCTCTTAGTTGCTTACAGTAGTTCAATTGAGCCCTCAAGTTGCTTAATGTTAAGGTCAGTTCAGCCCTTGTTGCTTATTGAGCGGTTGCTTATTAAAAAAAAAGTGTACGCCGCGGCCACACATGCAAAATTTTGCTTGAAATGGCGACAGGATGCGATAGATAATTGTCGCCACTACCCTAAAAGCTGAAAGTCGCACGTAGTCAAGCTGGTCAAGGATATATTTCCAAGAAAATGTTCTGCGACCCGAGGAAACAAGCACGGTCGCAGTTGATACCAATAATGTGGCAGCTTGTAGTCGGTTTTTTTGCATTGGCAACACAACACACTTTTTTACGCGATTTCCTGGAAATTTTCCAGGGTCATTCTTCTTATCGCTCAAGCAGCATTTTTGCCCCAGCGTATAGCCACCTCAGGATTTGTCAGAATTGACTACAAATTACTGATTTCATAATTGGCTACAAATCGCTTATCACCACTATACTCTTTTTTTTATAAGAATATTGTTTATAAGAATAAAGATCTGAGTGGTGTAGTAGGTAGACCAGTTATCTCTAATTGTGGTACGGCTACAGAACATATTTCGGAGTTTTTAGATCATCATCTTAACCCCCTTGTTAGTAAGAGTATTCCATCATATGTTAAGGACACCAATCATTTCTTGTCGTTGCTCGCTGGTATAGGGGATATTCCTGATGATGCTTTGCTGTGTACGGCGGATGTCGTGGGCCTTTATCCTAGCATCCCCCCACGATGAAGGGCTGGAGGCAATGCGGCATGCGCTGGACAGTAGGCAGAATTTAGGGGTATCTACAGGTTCGCTTGTTAATTTGGCTAAGGTTGTTTTGGAAAATAATGTCTTCGAGTTTGATGGTAAGATTTTTAGGCAGAAATTAGGGACGGCGATTGGTACTAAGTTTGCTCCAGCGGATGCTAATTTGTTTATGGCTGATTTTGAAAGGAAGTTGTTGGAGGGGAGTACGGATAAGCCTATGGTTTGGTTCAGATATATTGACGATGTGTTTTTCATCTGGACTCACGGTCAGCGTAGACTGGATAGCTTCATGGAATATGTCAATAACTTCCATCGAGTTATAAAGTTTACGTTTGAGAGTTCCAGAGATGAGGTTAGCTACACGCATTTTTTTTATAAGGAAGTGCTTTATAAGGAAGGCAGTACTCGGGCTGGAAAAAACTTAAGGAATTTCTAGTACTGGACCGGAGACTACTAAGGAATCTGACTTTTTTTTCACCTTAGCATCTCGATTTAAAAAAAATGACATTTTGAATCAACAGAGCAAGCAATACTTATCGCCAATGGTTTTTAAACAGTATTCATTTCTAGTTGTCTTCTGAAACCTTTATTACCTATATTTCCTTGACCATTGGTTGTTTTTAAGAATCACAAAGTAAGAAGTTAAGGAATTGCTAAGGAATATTGAGTACTCAATTTTCACCATCAGTTAAGGAATTTTCAGTACTGACCCTGAGCCGAACTTCCTTATAAAAAAAATGCGTGTATTTGGATGTTATGGTTGGTAGGAAGGGGCATGCCTTGGAGACAGACCTCTTCTGCAAACCAACCGATACGCATCAGTATTTGCAGAAGGCTTCTTGTCACCCAGGGCACATTAAGAAGGCTATACCGTATGACCAGGCTTTTAGGATTCGTAGAATTTGTTCTGATGAGGCTAAGTTTGAGGAAAGGTCAGAGGAACTAGTAGGATGGTTGACGAATAGGGGCTACGAGGAAGGTTTTGTCAGGGAACAAGTTGATAGGGTTAAGGTCATTGATAGGGACAGGTTGTTAGAGCATCATGTTGGACGTAATCGGGGCCGGGGGGACCGTATCCCACTTGTAGTTAGTTATCATCCAGCTCTTAATAAGATCCATAATGTCACAAGTAGGCTTCAGCCTATGTTGGAGGCGTCTGAAGAGCACAAGAGGGTCTTTCCAAACAAACCGCTTGTTGCTTTTAGACATGCCAAAAACCTCAAGGACTTGCTGGTTAGGGCTAGGCTTGCACCTGTGCGGCAGTAGGACTTTGTTAAGGGTTGTTATCGCTGTGGTAAGGCTCGTTGTCAGATTTGTCAATTCATGAAAGAGGTTTGTGAGTCATGTTAGTAGTAGTGAGTATAGGATAAATTCTAGATTTGATTGTGATTCATCGCGTGTAGTTTATTTGTTGGGTTGCAAGGTCTGTGGTGTACAGTATGTAGGCAGTACATTTACTCCGTTCCGTAATAGGTTTAATAATTATAAGTCGTGTGCTAGGAGGTCTGAGAGAGGAGAACTGGTTCCACAAGTAGAATTTTTCAGGCACTTTCAAGAGGCGGGTCATCACGGTTTTCAGGAGGATATTAGTTTGCAAATCATTGATAGGTTATGTGGGGACTCTAGGGTTAGAGACGGATTTTGGCAGTTTAAGTTGGATACTTTTGCACCTAGGGGTCTTAATGTTAGACTTGTGGACTCCTAGACCTGTTATACTGATGAAGATCATAGATCGAAACGTTTAAATAAAGATGTCTATATTTTTGAAATTCTCTTATATAGTATTTATATAGATTTTATTAAGGAGCTTATGTCTAATATGTTTATAAGAATATTCAGGCTCAGAATCATCCTATTTTTGTAAGAATATTGCTCAGCCTCAGCTTCCATATTTGTGTCTCATTTTTCAGCGGATGCCTGTTTTGAAATGTTAGAACGAAACTTCATGATTGTTAACAACATTCTTATTATAGAAATAGTTAAATTTTTCTTTCGCTCGACCATTTCCTCGTAATGAGATGATTTTTCTTTTAACTATGTTTTCCCCGAAAGGTTTGAAAAAATAAGAATACTTTACGAATATATTCAGGCTCAAAACGAACATTTCTTAAGAATATTGAGGCTGGATAAAATTTATAGTATGCTTATAAAAAAAGAGTGTAATCATTGCTCATCACAGCAATCTCAACAAACTGATTTAATGTTTGCTGATCTATTATGATTAAAACATGATTGATTGATTGATAACGTTTTAAAATGAAAAATGAGTTGAATTGAATGGAACGAGCGTGTCACGTGGTAATGGGTGGGTTGGTTCCTGAAGGCTGAACGATCAAGTTCGCCTTTTGAAGTCTTTCTTTCCGTGTCGGTGGGAAGTTGTTGGCATTTATCTTTTACATTTTGATTATTATAACTCTGTTGGTGCTCGATAAAGAAAAAGAACCATCATGGCTGAAGGAGATGAAGAACACTTTGGATATTATTACGGTGAAGAGGAGGACAAGGGACTTCTTGACCCAGCTTGGGAGCGACAACAGAAAAAGGTTGGTATTTTTTGAAACTTTCGACATGATTAGATGGTTTACAAATTAATACTTGCTAAGTGGTCAATATAAAACAGATTCCTACTTCATCATCTATCAAATTAGGTAATCCTCAAAATCTCTTTGCTTCTTTTGTCGTTGTTTTCAATGCTTTCTGACTAAAAAATAGGTATTTCTCCGACAAAATCTGTCAAAACAAACAGAAAGTTTTAGGCCAAGATGGCCCAACCTAACGTTAAATTCAATTTTTCAGACATTCACGGCTTGGTGCAATTCTCATTTGCGGAAAGTTAACGTGCAAATTGAAGAGATAAATGAAGATTTTTGTGATGGCCTCAAACTTATGCTGTTGCTTGAAGTTATTTCTGGAGAGAAGTTCCCTCAAAGACCAGAACGTGGAAAATTACGTTTCCATCAAATATCCAACGTGAATAAAGCCCTCGATTTTATTAGCAGCAAAGGCGTCAAACTCGCTGGCGTGGGAGCTGAAGGTACATTATCAAAGCATCATTAAAAATAAAGAACCTTTAAAATCATCATTGAAAAGCGGTGATAAAGAAATTCTTAAAATTTAGCCATTTTGTTTCCTCCTGGAGTAGAGTTCATCTTTTGTCCAACTTATATTTCACCTTCCTCCTTTCCAAGGTTGGCGTGTGACCCTAACTCTCTGGTTCCAAAAACCAATTTCTTTGTCATAAAAACTACCTTTATTTGCAAGACCTTTGGAAAGAAACAATAAAATTTACAAAAATCGAGCAAATTCAAACAAAACATTGATTGTGAAACTTAAGTTTTCTTATTCTTTTGGGGTCTGCCTCATTGGGGTCTGCTTTTACCAGCTCCACCCCCATGTTTCTGGAAGGATAATGCCTTCCTCCTAAACATGGAAATACCCTTGTCCTTAACTCTGTCCCTCATGATATCCATACTTTCTCCAATTTTATATATGAACCTATTTTAATACACCATAATATTGATTTAAATTTCAGAAATTGTTGATGGGAATTTGAAAATGACATTAGGAATGATATGGACCATAATCCTGAGATTTGCAATTCAAGATATCTCAGTAGAACGTAAGTAAATGCGTATAAATAAGCCAAGAATTTGTTAACTTTTGTCCTTTTCTGGCCTTGCCTAATCCTTCAAATGTATGAAGTTTTACTGTACAAAAGCATTCAAACAAAAACCCCATTTCTAATATAATAACCAGACTTAAACCCAGATTTTAGATTTAATCTGCTCTAAGTACTGTAAGTTTATTGATAAAATTGATACTTTCAGGAATTTCTAGAAGATTTTTTGATCTTTCATATCAGAATTTACCATCATCCATAGCTAATTGATTATCTTAAGAATCTAGAGATGAACATAGGAAAAATTTGCCAAAATTTTTAAAAATTCTAGACATTGTCCTATTATAGTGATGATATAGTGAATGATTACTTTTGTTTCCCACAGAGTTCTCATCAAAGGAGGGTCTTTTGTTGTGGTGCCAGAGGAAAACCGCCCCCTACAAGAATGTGAATGTGCAAAACTTCCATATGAGGTAAATTGTCCACAGGAGTCCTTATTAAAATCCACATGTGAACTAGGGTTTTTCCCATGCTTGTTTAATTTGATCTTTGTCTGTTGAAGAGCACAACTGAGACCACTGTTTTTCTTTACAAGATTTATCACTGCTTTTGACAGTGTTCTATCTGACTGATATCCAAAATTTATAGCTTGAAAGACAAAGAATAATTAGGACTCTAACTTTAGGTCATTGAGTAATTAGACTCATTTTTTTTGTAAGAAACTATGCTCTGAGCCATAAAGAAGGGTTTCTTAACTTAGAGCACAATTGATATAGTAAAAGTTTCTTGCAGAGTTCTTGACTTAGAAATTTAGATTCCAAAAATTTTGTGAAATAAGGGTTTAATGTTTGAAGTGTCCTTCTTAGCATTCTAAATATGGACATTTTCCAGTATTGAACCCAAGTACGATAGTTTTTGGGGTTTTGCGTTAAATTATATAGTGCACACCGGAAATTAGAATACTGAATTTAAAAGGGGAAATGGTTTCTTAGTTTGTTTTTACTTTTAAGTCCATTTCTCATTTCAATATCTGAAATGACTTGTAAAAGTATTGCTGTAATTATAAAGTCATCATACTGACATAGTAAAATAATTAGTAAAACTTTTGGTCATAATTCTGTCTTTCAATAACTAATAACCATTTCAATTTCATTTTCCATTATGACTTGTAATCAGGGGGCACTTTACTCTCCAACAAAAAAGGGTACAATATTCTTGTTGAAACAAAAAGATTTCCAAAGGATTTCTATCAATTCAATAGAATTTACAGCAAGGACATGCAAAATTCCCAAGGAGTGAATTTTCCCTCAAATAACATTAAAGCTTACTACACGTTTTTTTATAAGAACAAAGTATATAAGAACATAAGGCTTCAAAGGCTGAAAAGTTAAGAACATGCTGAGAAAATTACAAGGCTTTGTGAAGCTAGAAAAAATAAGAATTCAATTTCTTAAGTGGCGCTGTCCTGTTCTCCACTCTATAACAGAGGTAAACTATCAATCATGGTGACTATCTGAATCTTTTACGTGCTCCTCCCTTTTCGTAGCAATTGTCATCTAATTTGAGAAACAACAGCTTTTTAAAAAGCAAGAAAATTAAGAACATGTTAAGAACATTTTAAGCCTTCAAAAAAAAATTAAGCACATTGCATGGCTTTCTTCAATTTCAATGTTCTTATAAAAAAAAACGTCTACAGTAGGTTGTCATACTTTAGCAGTAAAACAGCACAATATATTGAAAATTAATTAAGAGACTGCTACACATTTTTTGATAAGAGCCTTTTACAATAAGCTTTCTTGTTTCTTAATTTATGAGTAATTTTTACCTCCTTATAACCCCTTGCCCTTCTTAAAACATGTTTAGGGTTTGTTCAAAGAACAGCTTTATATTTCTTGTACAATTTCCTTGTATATATCTTGGGAAGATTTTTGAGATAGAAAAATTTTGAACAAATTTCAGACTGGTCAAAAAAAGAGCCTTGAAAGATGTCCTTGTATGAAAAATAAAGGCAGATATCCAATTAAGCCAAAGTAAAGAGGTATTCCCAGACATATTTAGATAAGCTTTTCTTGACCAGTTTTACCAGTTGATATCAATCAAAGATAAATATCTTAAGGTTAATAATTAATGCTACTGATAAGGAATCCTTAAATGGTCTTGTTTTTGTTGGAGAGTCAATTTTGGAAATGTGCTGTCACAAATTTTACACTCAGCAGGTCTTTGCACTAATGTGTGTTGATTTAATTTTTGTCCCATTGGTTGGCGCAAAAGTGTTTTTTCGAAAGATGCTTGCCCTTGAATTGGGTAGACTCTAAAACTGTTTAGAAATTTAAAAGAAAGATGAAGAAAAATGAACTCATACATACTATAATCCAGAGATAACATGTAATATTCAAATATATGAGAAAGGATTAAAATGAAACTTTAAATGTAAATTTTTTAAGATTGACAATAAATCTTGAATAAATAAAATAGTTACAATTGTTGAATGTATGTAGTTAAATTAAATAGCAAAATATGACTCTCTTTCAACAATGACTTATCTTAGTTTGCTGTGGCATTAATGCCATACAAAAGTGGATTTTGTGCTCCGCACTATTTTCCTTGGGCAATTCATTTCCCTTGAATATGTTTCCCATGTGGAAATCTAATATTTATTTATTTTTATGTTCATGTTCTATTTGCAATTTCTTTCAGTTTTGGAAACAGTTTCAATTATACCCAAAATATCATAATACCCTCTTGACAAATCTTTTTGTTTCATTTCATCAATGTTACACGCTTTTTATTTTATAAAGAACCCAGCTCAAGGCCTAGCTCTTAAAGTTCCTTATTTTTTACCTCTTTTTAGACGACTGTTGTTCAAAAAGTTCCTTAAGTTCCTTAATTTAAACTACACAACATACAGTTTAATGACTACTGTACAGAGACATTTGCATGTAAGCAAAGCTCGAAACTACTCAAGGGACATTTGATACATGTGTAAAGTACAATTTATGTGATTTTGGACTGAAAGTGAATGGAACAGGCTTTCTAATTCTTGATTGTTTGCAGTGATAAAAAGGGGGGGGGGTAATACTGTAGTATAAAGTTTTGAACCCTTAAAATTTAGAGTAGCCACTACTTTTTATGGTCCCTTTAAAGACTCAGTCAGTTTGCCCTATTTCTACAGGCACGATTGGTACCCTACCGACTTACAGTATAATCATAAGCTTCTCAGTAATTCGGTATTTCATGGATCATGATGACTGTTTTTGAAATAAAGTCTTTACTAATCAATGGTCCAACCACAATTTCGTTTAAATCTTATAAAACTATGCTGATAAAAAATTCACTTTTTGTTTGTGCACAGTTATTGCAAGATAGTCTGGGAGCAGCTGTTCTTATAATTGTGCAATATTTTATAAACTTTTCAACAGAAATTAATGTTTGACTTTTTCTTAATAGTTTCAAAGATGGACTTGCCTTCTGTGCACTAATCCACAGACATCGACCAGATTTGATTGATTATGACTCACTGTCAAAGGTAAGATGGATTGTCGATTGGCATAAGAAAGAGTGTTTGAAAAAAGGGCTCTGCCCCTAAACCCCTATGAATTACAGCCTCCCTGATTCCCCAGTCCTAATATCAGAGCAATGCTCAGAAGCAACGGATCGAGGTTGGGCTCAAGAAAGAGTGTTTGAAAAAAGGGCTCTGCCCCTAAACCCCCGTGCTCCTTTTTCTGACCCCCCCAACTTGTTAGAGCTGGCATTGTGCCTGTTTCATGCATAAAGAACTGAGTAATGATGGAATATTTAACCTCTTCCTTGAACTACAATAAATTAGGAAACTTATTCAGCTTTGACAAATATAATTATATGAGGATCTAGAATCTTTACAATGGCTTAGCTGGTTTGAGACAATATCAAATTCCTCTACCCCTTCTTTGTTAAAGCAATTTACTGCAAAATCTAATGAAGTAAAAACATGTCAATCATTACAATTACATCTGATGTGTAAATAATTACCTAATAAATAATTACCTAATAAATATAAACTGTCATAATTAAGCTTCAAACTGCTTGTGAATGTAGTATTTGCATGTATGCAGTAATATCCCTTTACTTTCAATATTCACGCCATTAAAATACTGTTTCCCCTTTTAACCCTTTGTTTCCCACTGTAGCCAATTGGCTACATATTATTTCAAGTCGTTCCAATTCCCCTCGTTCCGTGTAATAGCCTTGCATAAAGTGTTTTTTACAGACAGCAACACAAGAGGAACCAACAAAATGGCGGCTTTCCAGTCTTCTTTGCAGCGTTGGGAAGAAATTCAATATTTTCTCTCGCCTGGTTGCCAATTTTTGAGTCAGACAAATTTTTTGGCCTAAATGGAAAATCTAAAATGCTGTTTTATTTAGAAGTAAATAATTTAGTACAGGAAAGTAAGTACTTTTCTTGCCCTTTTAGTACACCCAAATTTTGGCCTAGGCCCAAAATTTCGAATTTTTCGTATAGGGGGGCGCGGTTATTCAAGAATTGTCCGCTTGGGGACAAAAAGTCCCCAGGCCCCCTGGTCAATTTTTTGACTTGTTTTGTCATATTCATACCCAAATCTATTTAATTTGAAAATTTGAGTGAGATATGAAGAGTATTTCATAATTTGGGAAACAAAGGGTTAAGATCATTATCAGTACTGTTTTTGTGAAAATTATATATTGAGCATGGCATTGCAAGTCTGGGAAGATATTTTGGGATGCAATAAAATTGGAAAAGATACCTTTTAATGTCCATAATTACACGCAATTTTTTAAAAGGAAGTTCGGCTCAGGCTCAGTACTGAAAATTCCTTAACTGACAGCCAAATTTGAGTACTCAGAATTCCTTAGCAATTCCTTAACTTTTATACTTGTTTCTTTAAAATAAACCCAAGGACAAGAGAATATAGGGACATGAAGGTGTCAGAAGACGAATAGAAATGAATACTAATTAAACCATTGACAATAAGAGTGTTGCTTGTCGTTTTATACATGTACACACTTTTTTTTATAAGAATACAGTCTATAAGAATATTCAGGCTCAAAATTGCCAAAGAACAATGGAAATTTAAGAATAACAATGGAAAAGTTCGAGCCTCGGCAAAAATTAGGATATTCTTATAAAAAAAAGTGTGTAAAAGATCAGCTTTATAAGACTTCATCATATTTAATAAAGTCAGATGCCTTAATAGTCTCCGATCCAGTACTGGAATTCCTTAAGTTTTTGCCTATCCGAGTACTACCTTCCTAAATTAGGTCGTCGCATTAATCTCTTAAAAAAACAAGCCATCTTCGTCATTCTGTAAATTTATATGAAGATGGGAATTATATGAAATCATTTATTCGCTTTGTGTAAGAATAATTTACTTCAGACACTCAAAACATTGTTTGTCAAACATTTTAAGTTTTATTCCAACTGATTTTTGACCGTCTTATAAAGCACTTCCTTATAAAAATACATGCGTGCGTATAAATCGCCCAAGAAGGGTCATGATTTCAGAGCAGGGAAACTCCCTATAGTCATGATTTCAGAGCAGGGAAACTCCCTATAACCATGCTATTTTGCAGTTGACTGTTGCCAATATACGGCCTTCTAAACTGGTTTTCAGATGTTTAAGTGGAGTAGATTGTAAAAAACGAACAGGTATTGCAAGTTTTTAGGCGGAAAGTTGAGTTTGGGAAGGAGAAACGCTGAATACACGTTTTTTTATAAGAAAGTGGTTTATAAGAAAGTAGTGCTCAACATCTTAAAAGTTTAAGAAAGTTCAATACTGGATTCTTGAAACTTAAGAAAGTTCTGTTTTATACTTTAACTCCTAATGTTCTGTGTGTTATTTTTGCTCTTCTGTTCAGTCACTCATCTTGCTATTAAACGAACGAGTCTAATGATTATTTTCTTTGAAAAACGTGGTATTTGTGCAATGTATACAGTGTCTTAAACTGTGCATTCTTAGAAATACCGCATTCCAAATTTCTGTCTAAGAAAGTCACAAGAGAGTTTTGGTACTGAAAGCATGAAATATCGAAGAAAGTTTCAATACTGGCCCCAAAAAACTTTCTTATAAAAAAAACGTGTAGACTAGATAGAGGAAGTGTTGAAAAGAGGGGACATTTAGTTTCCTGTGGATCATCCGAATACAGTAGGAGGAATAAGTGAATATGTCCCCTGAAACCAGGGACATTTAAGGACACGTTTGAAAGAATGGAGACTAATTCTGCTACTGAAATTAACGGGAGTGCGTTAGTTAGAGGGGCGTTATAACGAGCAGAAGCGTTAAGTAGAGAGTTTGTCGCAGTCGCGTACTTAATTTTGTTAATTTGTCGCCTTTCACTAGCCCTTGATTTGACTGCTCGGATGTATTAATGAGGATTCCTAGTCCAAGGTCGCCCTCACTAAACAAGAAAGTTGCCATACACGTTTTTTTATATAAGAAACATAGCTGAAGTCTCACTAGTAAAAGTTTCTTAAATTTTCTATTGTTTTCTATTGTTTTAAGAAACAAAAGAACAAAAGAATCTATTGTCATTTGCAAGAAATCTTACTAGTGGGTTTCTTATAAAGTGGTTTCTTATAAAAGAGCGTGTAGATATACCTAATCGAGTTATTTAGAATGGTCTATATATTTACTGCAGAAGTAAATTAAAAATTTCAGAATATCTTGCTGCGGCTTTTCCGTAACAATAGAAGGTCGGATCGCGTGACAATAAAGCGGTCAAAGTAAACATCGCGAAAAAAATTAGAAGTCCTTATCTTTCCGCACACGCAATCCCGCTCAAAGGGCATCCGGACCACGGAATACAAAAGTGTGGTTTAATGCTATACAAAGTGTCATGGATATGCGAATTTCAACGCAACGCCTTTGCAGCAAACTTCAATTCGAGTCTTGTTTGTTCTCTGGAGTCAGTGTTGTCGGTGGCTCAGTAGATTTAAGATTTTTGAGACCAGTAGTCAAGGTGTTTGGTTTACGATAAGACGTTGATGGGCTCGCATCCCACAAGTCAGCAGCAAGCTCAACTATCTAGGAGGCCTATTATTTGTTTGCCGCTTGATGACCGAAATGTAAAAGACCAAAAATGGGTTAAATCCAGCCTTTATGAGAGAGATTTTTTGTGAAAATGAATGACACTATAATTTTAGGGATAGCAATGATTTTCCTCTTCCCAAAATAAAAACAGTTGCATACACACTGTTTTTATAAGAATATACTAATTTTTGCCGAGGCTCGAACTTTTCCATTGTTATTCTTAAATTTCCATTGTTCTTTGGCAATTTTGAGCCTGAATATTCTTATAAACTGTATTCTTATAAAAAAAAGTGTGTATGACTCAGAATCCATTTGTCTTAGAGGACCACAATCCTGGGCTACCGTTCCTCAGATTATTAAATGCTCCACATCTCTTGACGAGTTTAAAAACAAAATCAAATTTTGGTCTTGTGCAACCTGCCACTACCGATTGTGTCAAATTTATATTAAAAGTTTAGGTTTTATTTGACTTGACTATGTATCGTCATTTTTATGCTTCTGTCATTTATATTTTGTATCCAACCTGCAGTTTGTGATGCATTGATTTCGTTTCAGGAAAATCCTTCGAGAAATCTCAATTATGCTTTTGAAGTCGCAGAAAAACATCTTGACATTCCCAAAATGTTGGATGCTGAAGGTACGCTATACATTGCAATCTAAAACATTTTCGAAAGCGATAGGTTCCATATTGTTCTGCAGGAATATCGAGAAGAAAAATAAATAAAGAACTGTTTTATTTTACTTTTACTTTTCTTAACTTAACTTATATGTTCTTTTACTTTACTATTCCTTACTTACCCATTTTTGTGAGGATGCCTCAATTTTTGTTAAGCCTCAAAATTTCGATTTCCAGCCAAAATTCATTATAAATTATTCTTAAGCGTTAGTGTTCATGAATTGAAATTTTTCTCTGAGCACACATAACGTCAAGCAATCCAAGCAATTACACGTGAAAGTCGCTAGAATTTTGAATTGGCAACGGATAAGGCAATAAATGAACTGAATAGGTAATAAAAGACCGGTTCCGAATCCTCAGAGTCTAAGGGGCCGATTATATGAGAGTTTTCAGCCCGGGCTGGAATTCAGCCCGGTTAAACGGGCTGCAAACTCAGCCCTCCTCTCCAGTCAATTCTCTGCAAAATTGATTTTGTGATTACATGAGATAATTTCAGCCCGGGCTGAAAACCCAGCCCGGGCTGGAATTCCAGCCCTCCTTCAGCTAGGCGGGCTAGGATTTCCAGCCCGCTTGAACGGGCTGAAATTTCTCGTGTAATCGCAAATTTTTTCCAGCCCAAATTTTTTCTAGGAACTCTCTTTGCGCAAGCCCAGTTTGACTGTGGTTTTAGTTTCGTGTCAAAACGTGTCAATTTTGGCGTCATTTGTCTTAGGTATTCGATTTCAGCCCGGCTGGAAACGTTCATATAATCGCACGCCAATGCCAACCCGGCTAACCGAGCTGAAATTCTAGCCCGGGCTGAAAACTCTCATATAATCAGCCCCTAAACGTTAAGCTGTGGCTAAACTAAGAGACCTTGTATTAGGCGTGTCTCTCAGGGTGGCTAAACATGCGACTGACAAGCGAGCAATATCTACCCCGAGTCATTTGCATGTCGCGGAGACAAGAAATGTTTCCGTTGTCTCCCAGAAACATTTGTGTGTCTCTTGCTACAAATTTTGTCGCGCTCTACAAAGTATCCGAGGTGGCTAAACTGGGAGACACTGAGGGGACATCAATGTCGCGCGCGACATGTTTCCTAGTTTAGTCAGGCCTTTAGAAACAGACCAAAAACAATGGACTTAGGAGGAATTTCTACCCACATGCGGCTCGAAATGCACAAGCCAGAAAGAGAAGCCGAATTGGCATTGTTTTTTAAACGCCAATCAGCTTGCGGGATTTAGCGTGAAGACCAATGAAACTAATTGTTGAGTGCAAGTGAGAAAACAAACTGTTTCTGTTTTGATGTGAACGGCTTTTTTATTTGATGTGGAAATTTTCCAAAACTCCTTAAATGAAACAAAAATCATGCTTTGTCGATCATTTTAAACCAATCCTCGCTGTAAATCCTCATCTTTTGGCTTTTAGTTTTCTATTTGCAGTGACGGGAGCCACTACAATGATGTATAAACTTCTGTCATTAATTTTTCATTTTTTTCAGATATGGTACAAAACGTGAAGCCAGACGAAAGGGCTGTTATGACATACGTGTCCTGCTATTACCATGCCTTCTCAAGCTCCCAAGCCGTTAGTTTTTGTTCCTTGATTGCAATTGTAAAAATATATGTTGAAACAGCAACGATATTTGCATAAAGATGAAAGCATGTTCAGTGCCAGTTGCGAGGATATGATGCCTCATGACTTGGGTGCGACCCCAACTTCGCTAGGCTCTTACGCTACGACGCTACAGGCTACACAACCTCGTCCCCAGGCCCCAAATCGAATTTCCTCGAATCTCAACCGTCAAATCGATTTTGGCCCTGATACCGACCACAATATCTGCCAAAATACTGGCAATTTAGGCCTAGCCATGAAAACAAGATCTGGATTCCGAAAGCATATGTTCTTACAAAGGAAATGCAAAGAATTTCATTGATAACTGTAAGGCAAGATACAATATCTCATGTAGCATCATTTTTTGTTTTTTATAGATGTTTTTTACATAATTTTCGGCCTATTTTGGTGTGAAATTTTGAAGAAATTGTGACGTCACTTAAAATTACTATTTTTTGAACAGCCAATCAAATTGCGAATAGACAAGGCCGATACCAGGGTCGCATATGGACCGCGGAGTTTCACGTAGAGGCCTATTCACCCTGAGGACGAGGTTGCAGGCTACGTTGATACGCTTCCCTGTACGAGTATGGAGTCATATATGCATAAATGTCAATATGCGTTCAAAATGATATTTGAGTGAACATACTTTCATGTCTCTAGTTGCTCAATCGGTATCGATTTCCAAACACCGATGGGGTACCCCTTGATAGGGATGAGTCCCTCATACATATGGATGGGTTTTTCTTTAAGTATTTTCTACGGCAAACTAGGCAAGGTTTTAACCTTAATATCTATAGATATGTTGAGACTCAATATTTATGTGATACGAGTATAAAACACACATCACCAGTTAGCTCAGGTCTGGTGCGGTCTTGTGGTTACTACTCGTGCTTAAGACCCCGCTTTGATTCTCACGTACAGTATGCTACTGATGAGTACCAATAAGGCGGAGAAGAGTCTGGCATTTGAGAATGGGCGGCTCATGAAAACACTAATAAACTCAGTGGAGATGGTATGAACTCTCTTGTATCATGCGAAAATGCCATATCTCTGCTAAATTTCATCATCCAGCGTTTAAGCGTCCATTTTGCATTTATCTTCAAGCAGAGATCAATGTTTTCTCACTATCTGTACTTAATATCACTCTAATAGCCCCTTGGAGACACAATTGCTTAGCACTACCGAAATGTAATGTTGATGTACATGCCTCTACAAATTATCGCATTTTCCTTCTAAACAGGCTGAAACTGCGGCTAAAAGAATCGTTAAAGTCCTGAACGTCAATCAAGGAAATGAAAATGCAATGGACGAGTACGAGAACCTAGCCTCAGATGTAAGTAGTTCAACTTAACATATTTATATATCTCATGAAGGATGGTTTCTTATTTATTAGATGTGGAGATTGCTAAAGATAGAGATTTCAATGAACGTTTTCAATAAGTGCTATGTATATGCTAAGCTTTGGCTTTCGTGAAAATAACTTCAAGAAATGAGATATCACTTTGTTTTTGAAAACATCCACTCTGAAGAGCTGGTTCAAGAAAACCATTTTGTGTGGAGCAATTTTGAACATCTTCAGTAAAACAGACCTTATTATGTCGTTTTTTTTAGAAATACGATATAGTGAAACATGTCAGAAATTCTTGTAACTTGCCGCTCCTGTACGTAACTTGGAAGGAAAGCAAGATATTATGCGGTTATTGAACGATTGCGAGGTCAATGCTGGAAAATATTCGGACCAAAAGCATGACGTACGGACCGATCGTAGTGAGGTCGGTACAAGAAGCTGAGGCCCGAAAATTTTCCTGCATTGGCCGAGCAATCGTTCAATAAAGTCTTTATTATATGGTGTTAAAAACAATAAAGAATATTTTCAAACTTTGTTGGAGAACGTTTACCCAAGAAACATCATTTGTCAGTATTTCATTTTCCCATCTCAATCTCTCTCACTTCATCAATAAGAAATTACGTGGCTATATCACGTGGTTATATCAACGCCGGTTAATACGGCTTTTACGTACTGTTGAAGAACCAATCAGATTGCGCCATTGCCGGTCCGAAAAGCTGTTTTCGAGCACAATATATTAATAGAAGATAGTGTATATCTTTTTTTGTTCTGAAGAGCAGAGCAGGCATTCAGAGTCTTTCTTACATGTCTTAATGTACGTTTTTATTGGTTTTTTAGTTGCTCGATTGGATAAATAGAGTTTGTCCATGGTTAAATAACAGAGAATTGGAGGAAAACACGCTGAAAAGTGTCCAGGTACGCGGTGACATGTTGTTTCTTAAGTGATTACCACTGTATTGCACCTTTTTTGACTCGGGGTGTAAGATTTCACCCGATTTTCACGATCAAAATTTTTCTTTTACCAACTACTTAAAGAATTTCGTTTCGTCATAAGCTAGAGGCTATCTTCTTCTTTTTCTTGCTTTTCCCACCTCATGTGGGGTCGCCGGTGTGAATGTTTGACCGCCACTTCTTTCTGTCTAGTGCATCCTCTTCGCATGATCCAAATCATCTTTTACACAATCTTCCCAGCTCTTCCTCGGTCTCCCTCTCTTTCTCTTTCCAACCTTCATTCTTCTCACTCTGTTGTCAACGTAACTTTCATTTCTCCTCAATCTTGTCTCTCGCACTTCTCGCTAACCTCTCTAACAGCCATCCTCTCACGTGCCTTCTCGTTTCTCACCTTATCCAGCCTTGTCAATCCAACTGACCATCTCGACATTTTCATTTCTGCTACCTGCATCTTGTGCTGCTGTCCCTTAGTCATCACTATTGCCTCCACGCCATACATCATTGCTGGTCTTACCATTGTCTTGTACATCCTCCCCTTTACCTTACCCGGCACTTTCTTGTCACACATTACTTCCTTCCATGCTCTCTATCCAGCCTGAATTCTATTCATAAGCTAAAGACTGTATTAGTTCGCAATTTGCTGAATTTCGGGTCAAACATAGCGTGCACTCTTTTTTATAAGAACACACTTTATAATAACATATTTGCTCAATTTGCCAAAAATAAGAACAACGTTAGGCAGCCTCAGATGAAGAATAAGAAACAAGAAAATGTGTTGTTAGAAATTTCATCTCATGTTTACAAAACAGAACTATGCAATCACTAAAGACTGTACCACTGTCTTTCACTGTTTTTAACTGAGGCGAGAGTGAAAAATTTCACCCTGAACGGTTTCTCAATAGAAAATTTTTCGTACTTTATATCACCATGAAAGTAAGCAAAAAACTATCTTAGCTAGTACGTAAATTTGCTGAATCCAAATTTCGGATCAAACATAGCGTATGAAAAACTATTGAAAACTTATTGCAAGCATGATCCACAAGTTAGGGCCTGAGCAAATGAGCTGAATATTTCACTGAACATGCTATTTAATATTTTACGCTACATTCAGTGCCGAGTTGCCAAATAAACTGAACTGAACATTACCTAAGCATTTTCAGCCTTTTTCTCATGTAGTTATTTTAGCGTGAAAATCGAGATTTTCGATTAAGAAAATCGAGAAGTTGCCACCAATAATAATATACATATCCTATGTGTTCGCCATTCATGACAATTAAATAAAAATATTCATGGTGCTGAAGAAGGCTCAACATAGCCGAAACACAAAAGTCAAACTGGAGGAGAGCCTTGGGCTGTATGACTTGGAGAGTTGCTCGATAATTTCATTGAGCTCTATAGCTCAGTGGAAACGTCGTTGGCTCTCTGGTCATGCAGTGCAGGTTCGAGTCCCATCTATTGTGGCGTGCCGGATGAATTTTCAGTGTTTGTTAAGTTGAGTGGCCAAATTAACTGAACATACCACTGAACAAATTTTGTTCCCCGAACATTTTCACCCCAATCAAATTATCACTGAACATTGTTTAGTGACTGAACATGGCTGCCAAATAAGCTGAAAGAGACGATATTCAATGAAATGTTCAGTTCATTTGTCTAGGGCCTTAAAATAGGTGTGTTTTTTTAAGATTTTGTATCGATTTCTTTAGGATAAGTTAGAAGAATTCCGAAACTACAAGAGGAATGACAAACCACCAAGAGTGCAAGAAAAAGCTCAGCTGGAAACACTGTTTAATACTTTGCAAACCAAACTTCGATTGAGCAATAGACCTGCGTATATGCCATCGGAAGGAAAGATGATCAGCGTGAGTATTATCATTTTTACGTTTATGAATTTGCTAAAGCCGCGCGCAAACCGTGCAAACATTGTTGGCTAACGCGCTGATTACACGAAGCGGACTGGCCCGCGTAACCAGGCTTGCTCAGCCAGCCAGGCTGAATTTGTAAACGGTAACACGGAGAATGCTAGCCCGGTCTGCAAACCAAATGTTGCTACAGTTTTTGATTGAGCTTTTTTAAATCCCATAATAACAATGCGTTTTCGACTTCATGTTCTTTCGAGGCCATGTGCATTTTGGTAAAATTGTGTATTCCACCGCTTATTTTGTTTGTTTTCGTACAGCTTTAATGCCGGTCTGTTTCTGACGTTTATACTCTGAGGAGTGTCAGACGAAAAAAGTTTTTAAGTTTTCCCGAAAATGTTTCCGCTGTTCATAGCAATTTTGAAGTTTGGTAGCACTTAAAAACTACTACCAACCCAAATTTAAGAACCGTCACAAGGCTAGGTCTCGGAAATAGAGGTTGGATTTTTGATGTGCTATGTTATTGAATATGATTTTGCGAGTGTCTAGTTTGCCTGGGGATGAATTTAGGCCTAAGCTAAAAGCTGAAGGTTCCAGATCCAAATCTAGCTTGTGCCTTCCAAACCCTTGCTCGTAGCTATATCGTTGGTTTTTGCACAGGGCAGTGAATTTAAGTAATATTTATGATCAAATCAGTGATAGTAAGTAAAAACCAGATCAAGGCGTTCGTGTTTTTGTGAATTGTGCAGTATGCATATCTGTATTCTACCAGTTGATGAAACCGTCAAATACATTTCTATTGCACGAAGGCGCAGAGACAGGATAGAATTAGAATTAGCTATGGTGCACTTTAAGATTCTTCATCAACTGCAAATATGATCTGTTGGTGGAAATACGTGTAAATCTGATTAAAAAAAGCATCTTGCTGGTATGAAAAGTCAAAATTTTAAAAGTTGTTGGGAATTGCTGCATGATTTGTATCATGCACACAGCTCTTTCTTTAAGTAACGTTTTTCTAGCGTGTAATAGGCTCGTAAAGCTATCAAGATTGAATAAATTTCACTTGAGACTTGTAACATGAGCCTGTCTTATCGCTCTGGGATTGAATTGCTGGGACAGAAGCAGATGGACCGCCATTCCTCCCCCTGATAAATATTGCTTTGATAGTTGGTTAAAAAGAGAATCCTAAGTGAGGGGGTGGGGGTTTAGATTGTATAATTCAACATCTTTGGAATGGAGCGGTGTTGTTAACTTCTCGGCAGTCTTAATAATTTTTAGCCAAGCTTAAAAAAGTTCAATTCAGATCAATAAAAGCGAAAGTTAAGGAATTTTTTAGTAAGTCTACGTCTTCACTGTTGTGTAAATGTAGTTTCGGTAGCGAGGTGGAGAACAGTTGTACTGTAATTTTTTAAACCTTGGGTTTTGTTTCCAGGACATAAATGATGCCTGGAAAGGACTTGAAGGTGCAGAGAAAGCATTCGAAGAGTGGATCTTGAATGAAATGAGACGGTAAGGAAACATAACGGTATATTTCTTTGCGAAGTTTCTCTATCGATTGGCACACGCATTTTGGTTGAAAAAATTGGGGCTGAAATTCTTAAACATTTTCATTACTTCCTGGTTTCCGTATTGCAACCCCTGGTAACCAATGTTTCTGTAACCATTCTTAGTCAAACTTCTCGAAGCCCCCAACTAAGAATTTTTTTTTCAAAATGACCCCTCTCGATTAAGCCACCATGGGGATAAATTCAAAGGCCTACACTGAAAAAGCTAGTGCTGACGGGTTTTATTGTCAACCAATAATCAACAATTGGCTGTTGGCAAACAGCTGGTTTTGATTACAGAATACAAATAAGTTTTTTTTCGTTCTCTTCTATTCTGTCGCAAGCACACTAGAACTATTGAGTTTTAAATAAGCCCCCTCCCTCGAATAAGCCCCTTCCGTAAAATTCAAAAAATAACTTCAATTGCTTTTGTCAACACTCTAGTTGAATTTGTTATTATTATTTTGTTATTGTTCGTTATTATTATTTTGTTATTTGTTGTTATTATTTTGTTATTATTCGTTCTACTTCAAAGGTTTTTTTTGCCTCCGATCTTCTTATACAAGTTGAATTGCAATATAGACATTGAAGAATAATGCTTCTGTTGTGGTGACTAAGGATTCAAATTGCTCAAGTTATTCCCAGCATGTACAGAGACAATCCTGGACAAAACAATAGAGACTTCATTCGGCTTTTCGAATATTTGGTAAAAAAATAACCCCCACCCCTAGAGCTCATAGATTGATGGTAACTAATTTTTCATTCTGGATTTATCTATAGCTTAGAAAGACTTGACCATCTC
>JACTAT010000045.1:2157138-2181556 GCA_014526335.1 Chrysaora quinquecirrha | reverse complement strand
TGCTTTCTGTTGCTAATTACCAGCTTTTATGTTTGTGTAACTCGTACGATACTTCTTCCAGCGATAGTAGCATGTTGTGTGTACTTATTTAGCAGTTATTGTTAGATTCAGGGACGTACGATGGCACTACGTGATTATTGGTTGGCATTGAAAATTCCATACCATCTATATGATTTCGAGGTGACAACGTGTGGTCCAAACGTCAGATATCCTCAACAATATTTATTATTTTGGTTGCTCAGTATCATGAATCAGCTTTCAGACTTGCTTTATCGATACCAGCCAATCCGCTCCACTGTACTGATTATAATCCCCCATGCTGCTAAGGATAACCCTTCACGTTACTGATAATGAGCTATTATTAATAGCCCTCCACCATATAAACTTTGCTGTTAATAACCCTCCACGTTACTGACGATAATCCCCTCTAATGTATTGATGATGTTATCGGGATCGTTCGAAGTGCAAGGATCTTTGTTGCTTTAGTTTTACGTGTGCGCAGAGAACACACGGAGTCAGGTGAAATTTGAGAGACGATCTCCATCTTGTCATTCAAGGTGACTTTACACTGACTGACTGACTGACTGAGTGATTGACTGACTGCCTGACTGACTAACTGACTGACTGACTGACTGACTGACTGACTGACTGACTGACAGCCTGACTGACTGACTGACTGACTGACTGACTGACTGACTGACTGACTGACTGACTGACTGACTGACTGACTGACTGACTGACTGACTGACTGACTGACTGACTGACTGACTGACTGACTGACTGACTGACTGACTGACTGACTGACTGACTGACTGACTGACTGACTGACTGCCTGACTGATTATTTACAGAGTTTCTTGTTATAGTATTTACAAGTCACATGATTTATTGCGCAGTTAGAAACTGTACATACAAATTTTTATATGACTATTAGTTATATTATGTAGTACATCTATTAGCGTAACTAGATAGAAGGCGTAGAAAGATCATAACGTGCAAGAAGACATACATTGCATTTACATGAAGTAGCTGTTCCTACTACAAATGATAACCCTCCACTGTACAGATGATAACCTTCCACAATACTTTAGCATCATCCTCTGTACTGATGATAACCCTGTAGTGTATACTATGATCACAACTGTCCACATTACTTCACGACCTCCAAGCAAGCAAGCAATCTTTATTTGTTAATGCAGGTCAGGGGTTCTGGCAGCTATACAGCTGATGTGGACCTGCAACTTGTGCCCCCAGACTGATATTCTAGAACGAATACCCTGGGTACTCATTTACCGACCTCGGAAGGATGGACAGCTGACTTGACTCTTGAAAAGTGGTCCCGACGAGATTCGAACCCACGACCTTGCGATCGTGAGCCGAACGCCTTGACCACTCGGCCACACCACCACTCTCCAGTGATAACTAGTGCAAGATGCCATAGCCATAATGCCATATAAGACTCTGATTTGTGTGACAACATCTCTGTGAAACCCTGATTTTTGAGGGATATGCAAAAGCGAAGCACAGAATTGATTGATTAGGGCGTTGCCCAACTAAAAGAGACCTTGAAAGGTGTGACATTAATGACTTGGGTTACCTCGGAATCGTGACTTGTCGTTGAAAATTAAAGGAATGATGGCATTGCCTCCTGAACTCCGTACCACCGAGAGGCCTGTTCGGAAACCTCGTTAACCTTTGCTGGAAATCCCATTGTTTTTGCAGAGATCCTTTAGAAATCTTTTAGTTTTCACGCAAATTTCGCCTTTTCGCTGGCATCGGCGCGGCTGAATTGCTGATGTTTACTTCGACGGTGTCACTAATGTTCTGTCCCACAATGCTCAGGTTCGTCGCCATGGTACTACATGACAGAAATGCTTAGTTTTACCACAATTCTTGGTGCGGAACAATGGTGCGGAACCCCTCTCTCCATGTTCCACAGCATGCTCGTCGTCACTCAAAAGGTGGGAAAATCACTGTATCGTATCGTGGGGGCAAAAAACAACATAATAATCCGATAGTGGAAGGGGGAGTATCACCACCCAGCGAGGGACAAGGGAGCTTTCGAGACTAGTTGCACTTGGTCAATTTGGGAGATTTGATTCCAACTTTCGATGCTATTCAGTCATATTGTTAGAGAAGAGGGCGTTTACGAGTTATGGGGGCATACGATGATAACGCTTAGGATACAACAAAACGCCGAGATAACTGTAATGATATGGTAATGATATGACTGAATAGCATCAAAATTTGGAATCTACGCCCCCGAATTGACCAAGTTCAACTTGTCTCGCAAACTCCCTAGCTGGGTGGTGATACTCCCCCTTTCACTATCGGACTACAAGGTCTGCCTGGTCTGGTCAGCGCACAGACAGGAAGGCAGAAAAGACCCCGAAAAGATTCGAGTTCTGTTTCCTGCTCTTTTGGCTTTCCATTTTGGCTTTTGAATTTATACTATTATCATGGGCTTTTACTTTTAATCCTTATAGAGAAATAGAATAGAAAAATCTCAAGCCGTCTGCAAGCAGCGAACGGGAACGATGTTTGGGTATGGAAGTATGGATGAAACAGACGCTCCAAAGAACGAAGAAACTTTGCAGTTAATAGTTAGTGATGAAGATTTTGAAAGCCCGTACGACCATGAATTTTGGAAATTGGTAAGATATATATAGTGAACTAAGTAATTATATCGATTTTGCTTGCTTTGACTTGTGGGTGTGTGCTCCAGTAAACGTTTGTTGCACCGGCTTGTGCTGCTTCTGCTTAGGCCCATTACTGAACATCTCGTTCGCGGTAAAAAAGCTTGTCGGCTCCAACTCCAAGCTTCAAACTCCCAACTTTTTAAAACTTTTCTAGATGAGGAGAAATTTTCATACTAAGCATATGAAAAGTATAAAAAATTTGAAATAAAAAATACTTATTGTTTTCGAATTTTCGATTTTTTCTCACAATTTATTGTGATGAAATGTTGGTCTCGGTTGAATGGGTGCGTTTTCTTTCTTTCAACCGATTTTGATTGTTCGTTTATTGATTTAATTATTTTACTATACCACTGCGAGCCCCAAGCTTTGTATTTTGTGTTCAAGCTTTGTGTTCAAGCGCATTATTGTATTTTGTTGACGAAAATAACAAAGAGATAGAGATGAAGAGGGTGAAGCAATGCAAAGGAAAGGTGAAGAAGAGAAAATCTTCAATAAAATGTTTCATCTTTGCTAAGGGACCAGTCATTAATCCCGGCGCCGGGTGGGGGCCGGAGGAAGTCATGCAGGGTCACAAAAAATTTTGATGTGATTCAGGGGGGAGTTAAAAAACCAAATTTTAGGGGGCCATCAAAGTTTCTGCATGTTCCTATGTATCAAGTAACGATGAGCATTTATTGGATGACACATACTGGGGAATTTATGAACTCTACTTCTGGATCTCATCATAGAGTGACTCTCTCTTGCATTGCCATCAGATCAACATTATTACACAACTCACGGGGGGGGGGGCTCAGCCCACTATTACTCAGCAGTCAGCTCCTGCAAACCATTTCTAGACAGGGGCAAATCACTTCAACTATATAGTAGTTGAGGTTCTGGAGTGATTTTGTGATTTCAATCGCGAGGCATTTTGATGGTAGAGTGGCTTTTGCAAAGAAAAGTAGAATATTTGGCAAATAATCATTTCATAGTTAAAAATCTTTAAACGACCAGATAAGCGAAGTCTGTATAAACGAGATTTAGGATAATCGAATAAGGTACATATTGTAAATCGTCAAAAACAGCCCTCTAAAGCTGGATTTCAACTTATCTGTTTTTCGATGTTAACGGGAATAGGCACGGGAACGGGAATGGGAAATGGGAACAAGTACCGGGAAAAATTGATTTCCAGTTTGTTTCTTCAGAAAAAGTGCACAGGACAAAAGCAATCGGATACCTAGAACTTTCAACAAGTGCATCATCACGTCAACTGAAATTTACATTTGCCGCGCTTGATGCGTTTGAAAAAATAGCATTTTTATTGGTACTTTATTTTCCTGTCCGTTTCGTTACGGGACAAAACGGACAGGAAAGTGTTCCCGTGCAAAAATGTGATGAGAAAAGTGCGCGTGCTCACGTGATTATTTTCCCGTTCCCGTTCCCGTTCCGGTGGCCAAAAGGACAAAGTGGAGATACAGTTTAAGCCAATCTGGAGGTGTATTTTGAAACATTTTCTGGCAGAGCCAACCCCAGACGCCCCTTGATGGCCACACCTCAGGTTCACTGTGTGCCTTCGGCGCATATCATTAGATAGTTAAAGTTTGTGTTCATTATTTACTGAAGTAGAGCCCCTCTAGTTATTTTTCCAGCTCTACACCACTGATTAGTGCGAGCATCGCCGATTCATCAACAGAATGTTTCGTGAAGTTTATGTTATGAGAACGTCCTTCCCAACCATCGGCGATCATATTTAGATTGAAGGTTCGTTCAAGGCTGTCATAACACTAGAGAAATAGCATGAAAGACATGTTCAAAATAGACAATAAGAAAACAGCAACGGACTAGGGTCTTTCTGGGGCAAAACTAACCGACGATCTGCTACCCTGCTTCACATATCATTATTTAGGCCCTAGCTAGACAATCAAACATTGTTGGTGCAACATTTCAAATTTGCTTTGAAATATTGGACAAACAATGTTTGACCGTTTGGCCACGTCCAAAAAAATTGCTTTCCAACAACGATGTTATTGCTAATGCACAAGCACGAACGCCTTGTTGCTAAGAAATGTTGCTAGGTGGTGAGATGTTGCAAGTTGTTGCAATTTGTCAAAGAAAAGAAATGTTTGACAAGAAATGTTTGAAAGGCGGCCAAATGATCAAACATTGCTTGACAAGCAAAAAAGCAAAATTTGTGGCGTGATGTTTTTGACAAAGTTCAAAAACATTTTTTGCTTGACGCACACAAAAAATGTTGGACGAGCAATGTTTTTGGACTGGCCAAACGGTCAAATATTTTGCTTGACAATTACGCTACGCTAAAACGAAAGTGCGAACAGACCCTTTGATACTTAAAAGCTTTCGCGATCCACAAATCTAACAAATACAGGCAAATATAACGTATAAGTGAAATGTCATACCAAGACAACATCATAATTCTGGTTTTTCATCAATGTAGGTACATAACAGATATGAACAGAAAGTCAAGGAGGCAGAGCAGAGTGGTGCTAAAACTGGGCGACTTTGGAGTAGGAGTATGGATGAAATAAGAGCAGAAAGAATTGAGAAAAAACATTCTGGATCAGGAAGAGACCCGGTGGTTGCCATGATGAAAGATTGGCTTGAAAATTTCAATCTAAAAACCAGGCAAGAAGACCGAGAGAAACTTAGGCCTAATTTTGAGAGTCAGGTGAGTTATTTACTGTGAGCACAATAGAGTTTCTTCCTGTTATAATGTAGGCCATTGTTATCATCTCGAAAGTTTTTAATCGCTTTAAAGCACGGTTAATATGAAAGCAGGCGCATATAAAGAAGTCTAAGTAGGCACGACATTTTTCTGGAGAATGGTAGTCATTTCCATTCAGGGAATCCTCTCCGAGTGCAACAACTTGAATTACGGTTGTTGCAGGAGAGGTAGTGCAGCAAATTTTACTTCAAATTCACGTTTAATTGGAATAGAGTGAAAGAAAGGGTTCAAGTCCAACTATATCAGCTCAAGGAGGCATTTAATGCGGTATTTTCTTGTTTGTGAGTTGCTTACATCGTGTTTCCTGAATTCCTGCAGATATTTTCAACATTCACAGTCGCAGATTCCTTTGCTCATTATTATGTATCTCTCCTGAAACGGCCGTAATTCATGTTGTTGCACGCGGAGAGGATTCCCTGACTGGGAATGTCTATCCATTTTCCAGAAATATGTCTTGCCGACCCAGGCCTCCTTGAAAAGATCTATTGGCCGCTCATTGTCCAACTCAAAATCCGATTAATGGGAGGGGGGAAGAAGGTCTGTATGCAGATCTGGTGCAGAAACTTCGGTTAGAAGTAACAAGAACCTAAAAATAGATGAAGAGGACGGACTGTAATTGCTTTCTGTGGAACAAAAGTAGCTTAATTTTCTGAGAGACTTTAGGCGGGCGTGCCAAGTTGGCCAACATGTTACCTGAAATTCGCCAACACGTTTGCACGGTTTGCCATACTATCATAACATTTCGATGTTTTGGGGTTGCTGACATAATCTATAATTGATGTTTTGCAACCAAGGAAGCTGCCGGATGTTTTTTGATCGCTCTCTTGCTTGATGAAGAAGAATTAAAAAATCGTGGTCCAACATGGAATAAGATTAAAAGAGGGAGGAAGAAGGTTTTTTATGCAGAACCGGTGCAGGAACTTCGGGTAGAAGATACAAGAACCTAAAAAGAGATGGTGATGGCGGACTATAATTGCTTAGCTTCAGACAAAGCCCTACTTCAATTATCCGTTTTGGACAAAATGTTGTGCCAGCATTTTGGCGAGACATTGCAATCCGCACGTCTCGCACGAACTCTTTCTGTCGCTTAAGACAGTTCTGTCTAATAAGCCGGTTGTCTGTAGACAGAAAGAGTTCCTTTTCTCACTTGGACTCTTCAGTTAAGTTTCATTGTTCTTCCCGCCAAAAGCTGCTTGGTGTTTAAAAAACAAATTGCCAATTCAGCTTTTCCTTCTGATTGGTGCATTTCGAGCCGCACCTGGGTGTAAATTCTACCTTAGTTTATTGTTTCAGTCTGTTTCTGAGGTTTATTCTCTGATGAGTGTCAGACGAAAAAAGCTTTTCAGTATGCCGGAAAATGTTTTCGCTGTTTATCGCAATTTTAAATGGTTTTATTTAATTCGGACATTAACACCTACTCAAATTAATATGGCGTTTCGGTTTTTTCAGCTTGCAAGATTGGCTATGATCTTGATTGAAAAAGAATGTGTCGATAAGTTGTGCATTTGCACGAAACCCAAGCTCAAACACAAATGCAAATATGGTGGCCTAAATCCATACATCTTGACTGAATTTGATTATACAAAGAAAACGCTCCTCCACATCGCAGCAGAGCAAAAGTTGTATGTCATGACTGTAGAGTTGATAAGGCATTTTCCTGGTTTGGTTTATGTGAACAGTCTAAGTGGTCCGGATATTGCAAGACTGCCGTTGGAATATGCAATAATTGGAGATAATGATGATGTTGCAGCAGCTATTATCAAGAAAATGCGACATGAAAGGTACAATTTTGTTGTCTTTCGCTTCTCTGACAGAACTTTAGTCGCTTAATGGCCAATAAAACGTGTAGTACACGCGCTTTTTTTATAAAGAATCTTGCTCAAGGACTAGTTGAAAAATTGCCTAGCTCAAAAAGGCCCTTATTTTAGACCTCTTTTGATCAAATTGTTGTACCGAAAGTTCCTAGATAGTTCCTTAATCTTAACTGCATATTTAGTACCGTGCATAGCACAGACGCATGAAAAAATATAGAAATTCCTAATTTTTCTTCTAATTGTGGCAAGAAAACAAGGTCAAAAATACAACGAATCCAGGAAAGAAGTTTAATATAAGTAGTACAATTTCGATCAAGAAGAAGCATTTCCGTTCCGATGATATCGTCTGATGTAGTCTTAACTCGTATCTTCGTATAGCTAGGGCTTGGAACCAGAGTTTTGAATGCACATGAATGGAGCTGGCTTCCAAACTTCGTCCCCAGGGTGAATAGGCCTCTACGTGAAACCCCGCTGTCCATATTCGACCCTGGTATTGGCCTTGTCTATTCGCAATTTGATTGGCTCTTCAAACAATAGAAATTTTAAGTGACGTCACAGTTTCTTCAAAATTTCACACCAAAATAGGCCGAAAAGTACTATGTGAAAAACGTGAAAAAACCAAAAAATGATGCTACATGAGATATTATATCTTGCCTGACAGTTATCAATGAAATTCTTTGCATTTCCTTTCTAAGAAGATCTGCTTTCGAAATCTACATCTTGTTTTTATGCCTAGGCCAAAATTGCCAGTATTTTGGCAGATCTTGTGGCCGGTGCCAGGGCCAAAATCGATTTGACGGTTGAGATTCGAGGAAATTCGTTTTGGAGACTGGGGGCCGAGGTTGCTGGCTTCCTAGTTCTTTGTCCTTTATTTTTGCAGTGATAAAAACATTTAAAATTGACACATTCCTTAGGTTCTTTAAATGGACTGTCTTAATAAAGTGGTTCTTTATAAGAAAAAGCGTGTAAGGTTAATCAAAATGTAGTTTAAAGGCTAATTTAGTCAGCTCTGTTATGTACCCTGAGACGTATTTCATTTCTTAGTAACAAATGCACTTGCTCCTTTTGCAACAAATAATGACCTAATGCAATCTCTGGAGTTGCTTCATGTTAGTGTAAATTAGTGTCACATCACTATTGTTAAACTAACATTAAATAAATCATAGAATAGCATAGAGTAGAATAGAATTCCTGAGTCTTTAAACTCAACTTAGGCCTGGGCCATACGATCAAACATTGTTGATCAAACATTTGAAATTGGCTTGTCAAGCAATGTTTGATCGTTTGGCCGCCTTTCCAACATTGCTTGTCAAACATTTCTTTTGTTGTTTTTATGTTTCAACAACTTGCAACATTTTGGCACCTAGCAACATTTTTTAACAACAAGACGTTCGTGCTTGCGCATTAGCAGAGGCTTCCTTGTTCAAAAATTTTGGACAACTTTGTTTTTGGACGTGGCCAAACTGTCAAACATTTGTCGTAAAGCGAATTTACAATATTGGACCAACAATGTGTGATCGTTTGGCCAGGGCCTAAGGGGCTTAACTAGGTGCCAGAGCGCCTATGTCGACAGGTCGGGTGCGTAAATTAGTTCCAGACAATGGCCGATTAGCATTCGGCAACTATTTCTGACTGTGTACAATGTCTACATAAGCCTGGCTTATCATGGGGAAAGGGCTAAAGACGCGGCTACACGTGCAACTTTTCACCTTTTCTGGCGATGCGACACACCTGAAAATGTCCTGTCCTTAGAAATCTTGAGGTGGCTACACGCTGCGACAAAAACGCAGCGACAGAAGTTCTGCGACAATCAACTTTCGTGATAAGAAGAATGGGTCCTAGCAAATTTCCAGGAAAAGGCGCGAAAACAATTCAATCGCCAATTAAAAAAAGACCGGCTATACGTTGCGACAGTACTGGCGACAAGCAAAAACATGTCGCAAAAAGTTCAATCAAAGCAATGTTCTGCGACTGAATTTTCTAAGGTCGCAGAACATTATGTTCGAATATATATCCTTGGCTACACGTGCGACTGTTAGTTTTTACGGTCGCAGCGACAATATTTGAACATGTTCTGTCGCCATTTCAAGCAGAATGTCGCACGTGTAGCCGCGACTTAGGTTTAGAGAGGGCTTGTTTCAAAACTTCTCAAAATTATGCTTTTAAATAGGGTTTTTCTAGCGCGTAACGCTAAAGCGAAAACATTTTTGCGATAACTCAAACATTCAAACTAGTAAAGAAGCCCGTAGGCAACAAGCGATATATATAAATGTGAGTTGTATTGTTGTTCTGGCGAGGGGGGTTATTGACTACTGGTTATAACCACATAAAATATCGCGCACAAAGTTCTCTCTTCGCCATGGTGCATATTGTATTCTGTACAGGATTGCTTTGAAAAAATTTTGCCCTAGCTTTTGGGGATTCTTCCAAGACCATGCCCTGCTTATATGCTTATGGGGTTATATTTTCATATCTTGGCCTGGCTATGGATCCACCCTCTGAATTGATGCTTACTTTACTGACACTCCTCATTCTCTTCTAGAGTTAGGATGTTATTTGAATTCAATAGCATGGAAGGACGTTGCAGATTTAGATTTTGCGATATCATTGAAAAAGCTTGTATGAAAGTAAGCTATATTTTGTTATATCCACTCGTCAGCTATATACCTTTTCAACTAAGAGCCTCGTTTTCAAAATTTACGAAAATTTGTTCGCACGAAAATTTTGACCCCAGATTCAGATTCAGCACCTTCATTTTGGTGTTGACGCAAATTTTACGCTTCTGGTCCTTACGATGTTGATTTTATAGCGACGAAAAGTTTGAAAATCTATAAAGGATTTGACCGTGAAAAGTCGCTCGGGGTGACATTTTACACACTCAGTCATTTTTCACTCTTCTAACTTTTAATTGCTATAAAATCAACATCGTAAGGACTAAAAGCGTAAAAGTTTGCTCAAACACTAAAACGAACGTGTAAAAGCTTTGAAGAGACAACAACAAAGATAGAGACTTCATTCATTGCTTGAGGGATACATCTCTGCATCTCAGTCCTCGTGTATTTGTTGGTAAGAGGTCTGCGCGCCAAACGTTCCGGGTTTTACCCTTCTTATCAACATGCTCGGCCCAGTCTACAATATTCTGAACATGTGCTCGAAGTAGAGAGAGTTGAATAAGTGGAACAAAGTAGGCCTGTAACTTTTTCGTAATTAAATATTTTATTATTATAATATACTCAAAGAATGTCTTTAAATCTACGTGTTCTTCTGCCCGGCCCAGCAAAACAAAACATGGCGCCCAACGTGGGGCAGGGCTGTTGAGTATATTGTGAATTCGATTCAAGCAAGACAAGATGTCGACGGAAGGTAGTGAAAATCAGGCCATCGAAAGACTGAAGCACGTGCGCAGAGGCAATCGTGGCGCTGTTACAAAGCTTATCAAAGAAGCTGAGACTGCTATTTATGATCTTTCAGGATCAAAAGTTGTGGCTGATATCACTGCTAAATTGAGTTCCATTGAGTCAACTTTGAAAGGCAAACAGGCCTATTTGAAATCTCTTGACGAAAAAATATTGCTAGAATGTTCCATGGATGATATTGGAAAGGAAATAGAAGAAAGTGCAGATTGGGAAACTAGAGTAAGTGAAGTTCTAGAGAAGATCAATGAATACAAAAAAGGGCAATTACTCAAGTTCATCTGGGTCTCCAACACGAGCTCAAACTGAAGAATCTGAAACTGAAGTTATTGTGAACTTTGGCCCATCGTCACCACCAAGAGTTAATAATGCAGTACCTGTGTCTGTGGTGAATGGGAATTCCCCAGTTAGTTTTGCTGTTTCTTCTCCTGCTCTGGGAGTTATGAATTCAAGTGGAAATGCAACTCGAAGCACTGAAAGCTCAAGCAGCAGTGGAATTCGCCTACCAAAGATAAATTTGCCTCACTTCAATGGGGATATCACAAAGTTCAACACATTTTGGCAAAGCTTTGAATGTGCCATACATCATAATGACAATGTGTCAAAGATCAACAAGCTGATTTATCTGAAGAGCCTTCTTGAGGGACAAGCTTGTAGGGCAGTAGAAGGTTTGGAGTTATCTGAACAGAACTACAATCATGCTGTGGAAATTTTAAAAACTAGGTTTGGTAACAAGCAACAGATTGTGAGTGCTCATATGCAGGCATTATTAAAACTTCAGAGCTGTCCAAATGAAACTGTTGAACAACTTCGAAAAATCTACGACAGCATTAACGTCCATGTAAGAGGATTAGAATCTCTGGGGACACCTATGGAGCATTATGGTAGCCTTCTAATCCCAGTTATTATGTCTAGGATGCCAGAAGATATCACCATCCAAGTGGCTAGAAAGACATCTGAATCCATTTGGCAAATGGCTGAAATATTAGAAATAATTCACAAAGAAATACAAGCAAGAGAAATAGGACAGAAAGTGAAAATTTCTGAAACAAGAGCTGGCAGAGAAACCACAACAAGTCATCCAAGACCCTTATCTTCTGGTGGAACAACTCGATCATTTTTAACAAGGAACTCTAATGAAATTGAAAGGGGTCCTCTAAAATGCTACTTCTGCAATGGTGAGCACACTGCCTTCAATTGCCATGAAAACCTGGATGCAGAGAAGCGAAAGGAAATTCTGAAAAAGGCAAGACGTTGTTTCCTGTGTTTCAGAATTGGTCATAGAGCTTCTGCTTGTCGAAGTAATCGCAGCTGTGGTAAATGCAAGCAGAAGCATCATCAGTCAGTTTGTGATAAGAGCAACCCAGTAGCAGAAAGGAATCATGAAGGAGATGGAAATACTGTCACAGCAACTGCAAAATCAAACACCACAGTTCTAATGCAGACAGCCAAAGCCTTTGTTGTTGGAAAAAGATGCTACAAAGAGGATTGCTGTAACAATCCTATTTGACAGTGGAAGTCAAAAGAGCTATCTGACAGAAAGCCTGAAGAAGAAGCTTGGTCTAGAGGTTGAAAAAACTGAAACTATCAACTTGAATACCTTTGGTTCTGAGAAGTATAAAAGGGTTGCATTTAATAGAGTTGTTGTTAAGGTAGAAGTAGGAGAAGGCCAGCTCATCCCTGTTACTGCGCTAAGCCACCCGGTCATTTGCACGCCGCTTGCAGCCCGCTTAGACTTAAGCGAATTTCCCCATTTGTCTAATCTTGAGCTTGCTGACTGCTTTGATTCTGATATAAAGCAGGTAGACATGTTAATAGGTTTAGATCATTTTTATGATTTTGTTGAAGGGGATATTATCCGTGGTAGTACTGGTCCTGTTGCTCTTAAGAGTAAGTTAGGTTGGCTGTTATCAGGTAAGGTAAATAATGTTGAAGATTCTTCTTGCGTTAACGTTGTCTCGAATATTGTTTTAGAAGCTTTGCCTCCCAGGGATACAGCTTTATCAGAAAGTCAAGAAATAGTGGAAGCATTGAAGAAATTTTGGGAGAATGAAGCTTCTGGCTTACACAAAGGTGATTTTCAAGAAAGCCCTCTAAAAGAACAAGGAGAAAGCAATGAAATCCAGACTTCAAGTTTTGATATAACTCATAATGGGGAACGTTATGAGGTGAGTTTACCTTTCAAATATGATATTCTAGATCCGTTGCCTGATGATTATGACCTTTGTCTTAAACGTGTGTGGTCATTACGAAAAAGGTTAACTGAGAACCCAGAACTAATGAGTGAATACAACCAGATTTTTCAGGATCAGCTTGCCAAGGGTGTAATAGAAAGAGTTCCATTTGCGGATGAAAATAGTAAAACACGTCATTTTTTAGCCCATCATGGTGTCATTAGAAGTGATCACGATACCACCAAGCTACGTGTAGTCTTTGATGGAAGTGCAAAGACTAAACAAGACTCGCTTTCCCTAAATGAGCGGTTAGAGCTTGGTGAGAATTTTATACCACCTTTGTTTGAAACCATTTTGCGTTTTCGTACCCATATTGTGGCCATGACAGCCGACATCGAAAAGGCCTTCCTACAAGTTGGTATAAAGAGTAATGATCGTGATTATTTGCGATTTTTATGGTTTGACAGTGTGGAAAAGGAGAAACCTGCTGTCATCCAGTTCCGTTTTGCCAGGCTGCCATTTGGGTTGAGGCCAAGTCCATCTCTTCTTGGTGCCACAATACACAAGCATGTGAAATCGTTTGAAGACAAGGAGCCTAAAGTAGTCAACATTCTTAAGCAATTATATGTTGACGATATGTCTTGTGGAGCAGAAACAGTGGATGAAGCTGTTGATATTTATAAGGCATCTAAGAGCATTCTTGCCCAGGGTGGGTTTAACCTTCGCAAGTGGAATAGCAACAATAAAATGTTGTTGCATGAAATAGAGGCACTTGAAGGGAAAGAAAACCAGCTGCAGAAGAAACCTGTAAGTTCAAAGCCAGTTACAGAAGATCACCAGTCATACACCAAGTATTCCCTAGGTTTGCCGTCTGGTGACGGTTGCTCGAAGGTCCTCGGCGTCAACTGGGACAGTAACAGAGATAATCTATATTTTGATTTTAGTCACATCGTAGAACTAGCGAACTCTCTTCCGCCCACCAAACGCTCTTTGCTGAAGCTCGCTGCAAAGATATTTGACCCTCTTGGTTGCGTCAGCGTGTGTACGATTAATCTAAAGATTCTCTTTCAGCAATTTTGTCTAGAAAAGCTAGGGTGGGATGAGCCACTGGAAGGTTCTAATAGAGAAAGTTATAACAAGGTGCTAGAAGAAATTCGTAGCTTGCAAAGAATGCACATCCCTAGGTGTCTATTTGCAGAAAAGCGATCTATTAAGTCTATGCAGATACACGCATTCTCTGATGCGAGCGAAAAGGCCTATGCTACGAGTATATACCTGCGAGTAGAATATGAGACCGGTGAAGTTGATGTCCGATTTGTTGCAGCAAAGGCTAGAGTTAGCCCAATAAAGGCCCAAACCATCCCTAGGCTGGAGTTACTAGGAGCTTGTCTTATGGCTAAACTAGTTGATACTGTCAAATCTACCCTTCAAGCAGAATTGGGCAAAGAGAATATTGAAACATATTACTGGGTAGACAGTATGGCAACACTGTGCTGGATCAAAAACCCGAAAGTATGGAAACAGTATGTTCGTCATCGCGTGGATCAGATATTGAAGCTTTCTCAAAGAGAGGAGTGGAATTTTTGCCCCGGGAAGTTTAACCCCGCCGATCTTCCATCTCGTGGGAGGGTTGGTCCAAACCTCTCGGAAAATCTTGTCTGGTGGGAAGGTCCTGGGTTCTTAAAACTACCTTCTCAGGAATGGCCCAAGTGTGAAAGCACTGATTATGATAACCAGGCTGCCATGGAAGAAAGGGTCGCCAACCCCGCAGATACAACCCACATTATGTTTAGCAAAGAAACTAGCATTGCACCACACGTGGAAGTTGATCTAGCCAGATTCAGTTGCAAAAGAAAAGCGCTCAGAATCTTAGCTTGGGTAATGAGATTTATAAATAACTTGAAGGCGTCCGTGAGGAAAGGCGTTAAGCTGTATGACAGTCCCTTGAACGCAGAAGAATTAGAAGATGCAGAACATATATTAATCCGTTCTATTCAACAGGACGCGTTCGAAGAAGAAATTCAGTTTGTAAAATCTAAGTGTGCAAAGGGAAAAAATACACCGGCATTAATCAATCAGTTTAATCTTTTTCTTGACGAGAAAGGCATATTACGATGTAGATCACGTATAATTAACTCTTCAGTTGCAGAATCGTCGAAATGCCCGATATTATTGCCTTCAAGAAATGTGTATTCTGAAATGGTAATCCGCGATGTTCACAGAAAAGTGTATCATAATGGAATAAGGGAAACTCTAAATGCGATAAGACAGAAATACTGGATATTGAGGGGCAGGGAGCAAGTGAAGAGGTTAATCAAGCGTTGTGTTGTATGTAGGAAATTAGAAGGCCTACCCTTCAGGTTTAATTGTACACCTGCATTGCCAGAAGCAAGAGTTGACGAACGTCCTCCGTTCACTCACACAGGAGTGGACTTTGCGGGTCCTTTAATCGTGAAATCAAAGCATCAACGAGCAGAGATTGAGTCGAAGTGTTATATTTGCCTTTTCACCTGCGCATCTACCAGGGCGATACACTTGGAGCTTGTTGAGTCGCTTGATGTCGATTCATTTATCCGCGCTTTCAGAAGATTCAGTGCCCGTAGAGGCCTACCTGCTACCATCTTATCAGACAACGCAAAAACGTTCAAAACTATGTCAAAGGAAGTAAAACGTTTAATTCGTTGCCCGAAACTGCACGAACGTCTTACCAATCAGGGAGTTCAGTGGAAATTTATAGTTGAAAGAAGCCCATGGCAAGGAGGTTTCTGGGAGAGGATGGTGCGTAGTGTAAAGAGATGCTTGGTTAAAATAATTGGCCGTGCGATGTTGAGTTACTCAGAGTTGAATACTATCCTTGTTGAAATAGAGGGAGTGATTAACGCTAGACCACTAACCTACGTATTTGATGATAGTGAGGGAATTTCGTACCCCCCTCACACCCTCTCAGCTTATTAATGGTAGAAATCTCATGCAGGAACCCAATCATAAGCATGCAGAAATTGTATCAACCTACGAAGCATTGTCAAGAAGAGCCAAATACCAATATCAGCTTTTGTCAAAATTCACTAACAGATGGAAGAACGAGTATCTCATAGGTTTCATGGAGGCATACAGATCCAAACAGAACACTAATGATTTCTCTATTTCTCCAGGTGATGTAGTTATTCTAAAGAATGACCAAACTAAAAGACAATTTTGGAAACTCTGTAAGGTAATTGAAGTAATCAAAGGAGCAGATTCTAAGGTAAGAGCTGCTAAGGTACAGCTAGAAGGTAAAAAGGTATTTCAGAGACCATTACAACATCTAATTCCTATCGAAATTGCATGTAAACACGAGTCAAAGCAAGCAGCCAACGACAAGGTGGACAAAGGGAGCTTGCGCAGCGATGCCGATTCTTGCACGCCGTCGCGCTTGCGCTGCACGCCAAGACGCAATGCAGCAGTAGTCGGTGAGCTGGTTAGAAGAGATTTATCAAGTAGTCGTTAACTTGCTATTTTATTCATTTTGTTATTACATTGAAAACTTGTTTTGTTTGTTGATTAGTTTTATAATAGTTGATAACTAGCCGTTATCAACTGGGGGGAGTGTGTTGGTAAGAGGTCTGCGCGCCAAACGTTCCGGGTTTTACCCTTCTTATCAACATGCTCGGCCCAGTCTACAATATTCTGAACATGTGCTCGAAGTAGAGAGAGTTGAATAAGTGGAACAAAGTAGGCCTGTAACTTTTTCGTAATTAAATATTTTATTATTATAATATACTCAAAGAATGTCTTTAAATCTACGTGTTCTTCTGCCCGGCCCAGCAAAACAAAACAGTATTCAACAACATAACATAACAGCGCATGCGTAACATAAAGATAGGCTGACAACGTCACACCTTTCCTTCAATAGAAACAAAATGAATGAATAAAAGTAATGCAAAAATAAAAGATAAAAAATTAAAAATTGTCTTTTGATATCTTCACAGTTCATTGCTATGAATTATGTCCAGTAAGATAGTCTGGCCGAATTACTCTTCTACCACTTCTGGTAACAGTAGGTTTATAGAATTGTAATTGCCTGTGATCAAATCTGGTTTCATCTGAGTCAACGGGTTCTGACTGAGGTTCCGATTGCTTCTGTACAGCTGTTTGAGGGCGGTGCTCTTCTTGGTTAGGTTGAAAAGATACTTCTTGAGTTGGTTGAGATATTGCTTCCTGTTCCGTTGTTGGGTCTGGGAATGAATCATCTTCATCAACATCATTAAAGGGCTCATTAGTGTGGCGTAAGAACTTTCGATTTCGCCTTAAGATTCTGCCATCTTCTGTTTTCACGTTGTATGATCGGATATTCACCTGTTCTAGGATGCATCCTTTAGTCCAACGCCCAGTTCGATCGTTCTGTTTAGGCTTGATCCTGACCACATCACCATTCGTTAATGTGCTGAGTTGTTTCGAACCTCTGTTGAAATACTTTGCCTGCAACTGTTTCCTTTTGTGAAGATTGTCTTGAACTTCAGGTACAATTTCTGGTTTCAGGAGTTTCTTGGACATTGGAAGCAGGGTTTTGGCTCTTCTGCTGAAGATTCTTTGAAATGGAGAGCTGTCCATTCCCTCTGATGGTGTGTTTCTCCATTCAAGTAGCGCAAGATAAAAATCGGTGCCAGACTCGGCAGCTTTCTTCATAAGCATTTTGGCAGTCTTGACTGCATTCTCTGCCTTGCCGTTACTTTGGGGATATTCTGGAGAGCTAAGTTCGGTAATAAATTCGTATTCCTTACTGAAGTCTTGGAATTCTTTTGAAGCAAATGGCACATTGTCACTCATAAGTTTTTCTGGAATACCGTGAGTAGAGAAGTGTCTCTTTAGCTTCTTCTTGATTTCTCCGCAGTTTTGTGGAAGAGGCGATCTATCTCGAAGTAATTTGAATAGCAATCCACTGTGACGAGGTAGTCTTTGTTGTTGAATGTGAGAATATCAGCGGCAATAATTTGCCATGGGTGACTTGGAATTTCTCGTGGAATGAGTGGTTCCTTGGCCTGATTTCTTTGGAATGTGTTACAAATGTCACACTTGGATATAAAATCAGTCAGATCTTTATTCATGCCAGGCCAGTAAACTGCTTCTCGTGCTCTCCTAAGGCAGCTCTGTATTCCGGTGTGTGCGACATGCAGTTTCTCTCGAATCTTTTTTCGCAGTTTCTCTGGGATTATTGCTCTATTACCCTTGAATATCACATTATCTTGAGCTGCCAGTTCATCTCTGATGGAAAAATATGGATGGAGGCAAACCGGAAGTCTTTGTTTGTCTTCTGGCCATCCACTTAGGATAGTGTGTTTCAATAGCTGCAGAGTCCTATCACTAGCAGTCTCTCTTTGGATTTCTTTCAATTGGGGCTCTGAGATTGGGAGATGATTTATCATATGAATGGTTTCAAGCTCTGCTTCAGTTTCTGATTTCGGTCTCTTCTCTGCTGGGAGGTATGCTCAGGACAGTGTATCTGCCAGAACCATGTCTCTGCCAGGCTGATACTTGATTTTAACATCATAAGATTGCAGCCTCAGTAAAAGCCTTTGAAGCCTCTTAGGAGCCGATGCTAATGGTTTACTGACAATGGAGACTAGAGGCTTGTGATCTGTCCAAAGAATAACCTCTCTACCGTATACATAAGTATGGTGATGTTCTACACCAAAGACAAGTGCAAGGAGCTCTTTCTCGATTTGGCTGTAATTTTGTTCCGCAGCAGTTAGTGCTCTACTTGTATAAGACACTGGGCGACCCTCTTGCATGAGAACAAAGCCAAGGCCTTTTGAGGAGGCATCGCCTTGTCCCTCTGTGGGTGTCCTCAGGTCAAAATACTTGAGGACAGGCGCCTCACATAATGCAGTTTTGATGTCGGCAAAGGCCTTGGCTTGTAACTCGCCCCACTGCCATGGTGTATCTTTATGAGTAAGACTTCGCAGAGGTTCACAGGCCTCTGAGAGTTTTGGTAGGAACTTGGCAAGATATTTAACCATGCCAATGAATCTTTGGACACCAGCTACATCACTTGGTGCTTGCATCTTTGTATAGCTTCAACCTTTGCTGGATCTATTTTCAAACCATGTTGGGTTAGGATGTGCCCAATGAAGGAGACTTCTGTGCATTTGAATTTGAATTTTTCTTTGTTGAGCTTGATGTTTTTCTCTTGGCAGCGCTTTAAGAGAGCAAGCAGATTCTCATCATGGTTTCTAACAGCAGCTTCGTATGTGTCTCCTTTTCCAGTGATGAGGGCATCATCCGCAACTGCATGTACACCGGATAGTCCTTCAATACACTGGTCAAATTTGCGCTGGAAGTGTTCAGAAGCCGGTTTAATACCGAAAGGCATCCGGAGGTACCTCCAACGACCCCAGGGTGTCTGGAATGTTGTGAGCATGCTTGACTCTTCATCGAGTTCGATTTGAAGATATCCTTCTTTCAAGTCAATTTTGCTGAATACTTTGACGCCTTCTAATTCTGGCAAGACATCATCTATCAATGGTAGAGGATAGTGACTTCGCTTCAAAGCTTTGTTCAGATGTTGTGGGTCAATACAGACACGGAGTTTTCCATTGGGTTTTTCTGCGATGACCAGATTTGATACCCAATCCGTCGGACCAGTGACCTTTTCGATGACCTGTAGGTGCTCTAATCTCTCGAGTTCCTCTTTGAGCTTAGCTTTGAGGGCAATAGGTACCCGACGAGGTGGCATAACAACAGGGGGCTGTGACTCATCAATGTCTAAGTGTAGCTTGCCAGGCATTTTGCCAAGTCCTTCAAAGACAGACCCAAACTGATGTTTTATGTTCTCTATGGTGACTGTAGTATCAGTGGTGGCTGTCATAACAGTGGCAGTGGCATCAGCTTGTTGGACTGGACATTGTAGACCTCTTGATACAGAGCGACTGGAGCTATCTGAGATATTATCATAATTGACTGTCAAAAGACCCATCTTTTGGGCAGCATTAGCTCCTAACAATGGTATATAGTCTCCCTGCACAACCACAAACCTGACCGTGTACTCACTATTGTTCTTTGGATTGACCAATTTAAGCCGACAAGTACCAGCTATAGGCAATAAGGCTGTACTGTACATGCGTAGAGAGTTAGTGGATTTTCCAATATTGGTGCCTGGAGGAACAAATTGTTCTGGGAGAACATTACAAGTTGCACCTGAGTCAAGCTGGAAGGAGACCTGTTTGTCATGAACAATCATTGTGGCAAAAATTTTGTTCTTAGGAGGAACCTTGGACACGGCATTGATCTCTAAATTGTTGTCAGGAGAAATTTCAACAATAAGAATTTCTTCATCACTAGAGAGGGTTTCTTCTCTTACAGTGTGAATCTTTTAGCAGAAAAGGTATCTCTCTTACCTTGATTTTTAGAGGTGGTACATTTTTCTTTAAAGTGGTTTCTCTTGCCACAGCTAGAGCAAACTTGGCCATAGGCTGGACAGTAATCCTTGTTTCTTTTATGACTTTGTCCACAAAATTTGCAGTTTGATATGAAAGCTCTGTTATCTTCTCTCTTGGTGTTCTTTTGTCTGCCAACATAGTGTACCAAAGGATCATCATTGTCAGAAGGACCTGCCATGGCCCTAGCTTGGGCAGTAGTGGTTTCTGCAGCTCTGCATAAGTCAATGCATTTTGAGAGTGTCAGCTTTGGTTCTTGTAGCAATTTTCGTCTTACTGCATTATTGTGAATTCCACAGACTATTCTGTCACGGATCAATTCATCACGGAGAGTGCTAAAGGCACAGGTGGCAGCTAAGGCTCGCAAAGAGGTAGCGTAGGCTTCGAAGGATTCAGTAGGCTCTTGCTGGCGGTTGTTGAATTTGTATCGTTCATAAATAACATTAGTTTCACCAATACAGTAAGTGTTCCATAAATCGAGAATTTTGGCAATATTTTGACGTTCACTGTCATCCTGATACGGAAGTGCATTGTGTATGGTGAGAGCTTCAGGGCCAATACAAGTGATGAATGTAGCTACTCGAAAATTATCAGGCTTAGAGATCAAATTTGTGACGGTTTCATACGCGTTCCATAGCTGTCGCCACTGTTTCCAATTCTCTGCGAGGTTACCACATAGATTCAGTCTGGGAGGTAGAGGAACATTCGATATGAACGATGAACTTGCTCCGGTGTGGTCATGAGTAGAGCTAGTAGAAGGGCTAGGCCCATTTTGATCTGGATTCGACATAGTATGTTAAATGGCCTAAAGTAAACAAATTTTAGCAGAATCCTAAGTCTGCGAATATTAATCAATATGTGTTTCACCTGACACCATGTAAAAGCTTTGAAGAGACAACAACAAAGATAGAGACTTCATTCATTGCTTGAGGGATACATCTCTGCATCTCAGTCCTCGTGTATTCAACAACATAACATAACAGCGCATGCGTAACATAAAGATAGGCTGACAACGTCACACGTGGCTGGAAATTTATCCATGTTAAACGCTCTGAAAAGGATCTCGCCTAACTAGCTAGCTCGGCTAACCAGGCTGACCAGCCTCCATGTAAACAGGCCCTAAGTACGGTTTGCACTATGCACTAGCCAAAACGATGCACAAAGTGCATAAAACTTTTCAATATAACGCGCTATTTATAATAATAACTTGTGGCCTAGTGGTAGGGTGCTCGCCCACTAGTTCGCGATTGCCTCTCTGCTTAGCATTCAGCTTGAAAGGGTAGGAATGAGGGTAAGTGGTCTTCGGATCAGGGATAGGAGTGGCGCCCACCCTTACCTTCACGGATAAGAGCTAGTGAAAGAAGAGCCTACTGGTTGCCTCCGAAAATGATCGACCGACTTAGTTACTTATTTATAATAATGGGCTGTTTTAGCGACAGGACACGCTCGCCAACGAGAACGCCGTCTTCGCCAAAAAGGTACCGTAGCGAGTCGATTAAAATATGTTATTTAGCACTGAAAGATGACGACGCCTTCGTACCGGTAAAGTAAGGCGGGTAAGTGTAGGGCTAACCAAATAACGAAACGCTTTTCTTTTGTCCCGCCATGTGATTCTGAAGTTGTCTTTTTCCTAGTTTCTGCGATAGATGCTCATAACAATGACGAAATAGTAACTTTAAGCTAGGTTTAGCTAGCGAGAAACATTGGTTTTTCGCGGGAACGTGGAAACAGCCAGTAGCTATGACGCTGTTGTAAGAACTCTGAATATGAAGACGCGGGAAAAACATAGTGCCCAGGTTCTTATCTGCTCGCGACGTCCTCTTTTCTTGTTCCGTCCTATTGCTAAAACAGCCTAATGAGATGCTAGCACTCTCTTATACCCGAGCGTGAGGCAAAAATATTTTGTACATAAAATGTGCCGGTCCCTCGCAGGCCTGGGCTTTTAGCACCTTTTTTTAACCAGAAATACATTATAATGAACTATGTGCTAAAAGAAATAACTCTGTTTCTTATTGTTTGTTTTCCTTAGGCCCATCTCTATGCTTAGGCCTAACGTTATCTCTTCTTTTCAGACGATTGTTCATCATCCGGTAGTTCGCGTGCTTGCAAACAGTAAATGGGACAACTTCGGAAAATTTCGAATCAGGTATAACTTGAAATCTCATTTTTCTTGATTTTATTTGCAACCTAGCTTCTTTATCATAATGCCTTTCATAGCACAGCCCTCGAGTTTCGTCAGTCCTGCCCTGCGTGCAAAGCATAGCTAGTTCCAGCTCTTACACGCACTTCGTGAGGATTGATGTGCATTTGCCAAATGTGAGGAAATATGAAACCATTTTATAGCAATCACTGTCTCAGCACGGGTACAGCCGTGTCTCAGCACTGGACCCGCCTCGTATTGCGATATGGAAACGAAATCTCGAAACACTTTCTCAGCGCTGGTACAGCCGTGCCTAAGCACTTGCTATATGTAAGCCAGGCTTAAGGAATTGCTAAGAAATTTTCAATTCCAAAACTTTTGGTCCTCATGCCGTGGTCTTCGTCTTATATTTTTTATAGGGAACACATTTATAAGGAACTTGAGGCTGAGAATTGCCTGAAAAAATAAGGAACTGTCTAGGAACAGGTCAGGCTGAACTTTATGGAAAAATTAAGGGACAGCGAAAGGCGATAAAGATATTTAAGCAACAATAAGAAATTCACCTTTTCTTTAAATTTCATACTGTAAGCAAGATATCAACTGTAGCAAATAGCGCCGTCTAGTAAAACAGAACCAAAGAAAGCAACTTTTTTTGCTAATGACACTAGAAACGAAGAAAAGTTAATTTAAGATTCTGAGAAATTAAAAAAAATAAGGAACTTATATATAAGGAACTTTGAGGCTCAAAGACGTGTATTATAAGATAAGAAATGCGACAATACATTAGACTACTTCCACTAGCACTTTAGGCTGATTCCACAAAATATTGATTTGATTAAAGTTCATAAAGACTTTAGGGAATATCCCAGAATTATGAATTTAAGTCCTGACGTAAACGGTAAATAAATTATTCGACCGTTTCAATTCAAAGTTGAGTCATCTTGTCTATATCGTCATGAATTAGCGTTAGGAGTTTTTTTGTCGCTCTTGCTATCAACAAACACATTAAGAAGATACGTTTTCCTGCCAATGCATCAATTTAAGTCAACATACAATGTAGTTAGACCTTTTCATGTTCACTATGAAGCGTCTTAAATGAAGGCATCAGCTTAACAAATATAAGTGCTCCTAGCCGCACTCGGCTTAAAAAGTTGAGAAAAATCGATTCAGCTTTGTGTGGTCTCAAAATTCGTCGTGGTCAAGAAAGTACCCAATGCTAAAAATAGCACATGGGGGCATTTTTCGGCTTGTGTCTGTTCGGATTCGTGATTAGCATGTCAAATTACCTACGTGTACCAATTTTCATGCAGGTATCACAAATTTGCAAGTAAAATATTACAATTTCCGTATTAGAGGCCTGGATCCTAATACCCCATGCTAAAAATAGCACATGGGGGCATTTTGCGGATTGTGTCTGTTCGGATTCGTAATCAGAATGTCAAATTACTTATGTCTACCGATTTTCATGCTGGTATCACAATTTGCACGATCCGTCCGTTAACAGCCCTGACTAGACAGTTAATTGAGCCTATCAACCCTATCTCACTTGGGATAACCCCTACTTATGTTTTTCTTTTGTCTGAAATGCAGTCAAAAAATCCATATTGATATATTTATAATATCTACCTTTTGCCGTCTCTGTGCGGCTAATAATTTTTCATCGAGCGATTGTACATTGATTATTGGGGGTTTCTACATTAATGCTTTGGGTTTTTGGTGCTTTTGTAGAAATGACGTCACCATATGACAACTCTATAACATGACGCCATGTTTCACACATAGTCTTATATGGAGATATTTGTTTTGCTTTTCTGTTTGTTATGTACTATGGAAAACCCCAATCAGTTTTGGGTATTTTTGTCAGGTATAAGCTGAGATAATGAGGGCCGTCGCGGTTATTCAAACTTTCCCTGTAGTTCGGTTCAAAAACATCGATAAACAGTGGGAACATTGTCGGGCATATTTAAAAGCTTTTTGCGTCTGACACTCCTCAGAGTATAAACGTCAGAAGCAGACCGAAACATTTGTTACAGTCTGTTTCTGAC